>CANTUT010001858.1:57500-99897 GCA_947687605.1 Reutealis trisperma | reverse complement strand
CATATATACATATATATGTATATATACATATATACATATATATGTATATATGTATATATACATATATCTATATATATATATATATATATATATATATGTATATAGATAATATATACATATATATATACATATATATATATATGTATATATACATATATACATATATATATATATATATATATATATATATATATATATATATATATATATATATATATATATATATATATATATATATATATATATATATATATATATATATATATATAATGATGTGAACTTATGTGGTCAATGATGGGGTCTGTAGCTCAACACTTTCCAATTTATGGATTCGCTATTCGATAACTACTTTAATATACATAATTAATAGTATGAGTTTTTGTTGTCCTGATGCTAATGATATGAATTGGGATTTTAAAAAATCAAAGTTTGTTGGCTACCTTACATGTTATTTGCTTATAATCACTTCACGAATGAGTGTTTTTGTTTATGTGTTTTATGTTTTTAGGATGTGTGACTTTCAGGTAAAAAAATTCATAAAGGAAGGATTGATAGTTCAAGGGCGATGTGAGCCTGGGGTTAAAGAAATTTATTGAACAGAAAATCGGTAGAACTTAATAGAATAAATTGTGTTGTAGTGTTTTGGATGTCTATTACATCAAGTTGTTAATTCATTGTTAAAGTCTTTTATGAACATACTTCTATATAGTTTAGTAAATAATATTACATTTTGGATCTTAATTCTTCTTTGTGCTATGTTATATAGGGAGTATTTTCATTTCTAAAATAGCCATTTCGAGCTCAAATCTTACAAAATGATTATTTATTTTCATTTCGTATATAATAAAGGGAGCAATTGAAATTCTATAACTACATTACCTTACCAAGATGATACTAAGATGTACAAGTGAATTTGTGTCATCCACAGCATCATACGGTTAAATATAACGTATTCATTATGTTATAAAATAATTAAAAAAAGATATAACTATTAAGCCTGCAACATCATGTTGATAATTATCTAATATAATGAATTTTAATTGGTAAAATAAATATTTGAATATTATAAAAAAAATGTTGCTTAAAAAAAATAAAGAGTGAGCCACTACTCCAGTTTATTCTCTTTTGTACCCTCTCCTTACATAAAAGAGTTGCACCAAATCATTTTATGTATGAATAATTACACTTACTATTTTCAACTTGTTATGATAATATTGGATATCTATCCTTATTACTATAGATATAATTTCTTATGAGATAGTACTATACATTTATCCTTATCTCTGTAACCATTGATACCTATAAATAAGTGTTACAAGTAATGAAATTATGCACACATAAATTATTATCTCTTCTATTCTTTTTTTTACTTTCCTTTATTCTTTTCTCTTTATTTTATAACATATTATCAGTACAACTTAGTTCTATCATTTTTTTGAACATCTCAATAAAGGTTTTTTTATGTGAGAAACATCAAAATCATTGCAAGTCTATTTGTCTACTGTAATATTTATGAATTCAAATTATATAGTCCTTAAAGAATTATATTAATTGTAATTCTTGAAAACTTGTATTTTAAATTCCTATATAATTAAATAAATTAATACAGTACTTAAAAAACTAATATTTTACAGTTTTTGAAAAACTAATTTTCTATGGTTCTTGAAAAATTAATATAATATAGTAACTGCATAATTGAATAAATCAATACAGTTCCTAAAGAACCTTTTTTTTTTTTTTTTATAGTTCTTGTAGAATTAAATAAATTCAAGAACTAATATTTTTTCTATAGTTCTTGAAAAACTAATTAAATAAATAAAAAAATATAAATTCCTAAAGAATTGATATTCTAAGTTCCTGAAAAATTTGATACTCTAAGTTCCTGAAAAACTAAGTATTATAAATTTCTTAAAAAAAAAAAAACTAGTATCTTAATTTGTTAAACTATTGATATCCTAAGTTCCTGAAAAACTAAATAAATTGTCTTATTATTCATATTATTTTGTATTATAATCTATGACTAATTTTATTATTGTTTTATCCTCAACATACATAAAAAACATGTTGCGTTGAACCTATAGTTTAAGCGTTAATTTTGTAGTTTAATAATTAAATCTTGAAGGTTTGGAATGATATGCTATTATACATATCATATATACTTTCCCTTACAACTTATACGTGGATGTGAGCCTAACATTTCTTATTTGCGAATTTTTTGTTGTGCTATGAATATAGTAATATCACTATCTTAATGTGCAAAAATGGATCAACATAAGAGACTAAGTATTTATATTGATGAGGCACATTTCTTGACATTAAGGAGAGGAAAAACATCTATAGTGCTAAAGAATGTTGAGAAATTTCTTGAAAGGAAGATCCTTTAAACAATTTTCATCCATGTACAAGTTAGAGTAAACTAGAAGTTTAGAAAATAACACAATTGTAATAAATTGCAACTCAATTACCAAATGCTTTTATAGATGCTAAAAGAGTGACCAAGTTTCATATTATTGCTGCTAAAACTCCAGCAAGGGTTGTGGTTCCAATTGCAAATAGAAAATTAATAAAATTAAATACACGCAAGAAGTGTGGACAATAAATTGGAACTAAAGATAAAAATCTGATACTCTAAGTTCCTGAAAAACTAAGTATTATAAATTTCTTTAAAAAAAAAACTAGTATCTTAATTTGTTAAACTATTGATATCCTAAGTTCCTGAAAAACTAAATAAATTGTCTTATTATTCATATTATTTTGTATTATAATCTATGACTAATTTTATTATTGTTTTATCCTCAACATACATAAAAAACATGTTGCGTTGAACCTATAGTTTAAGCGTTAATTTTGTAGTTTAATAATTAAATCTTGAAGGTTTGGCATGATATGCTATTATACATATCATATATACTTTCCCTTACAACTTATACGTGGATGTGAGCCTAACATTTCTTATTTGCGAATTTTTAGTTGTGCTATGAATATAGTAATATCACTATCTTAATGTGCAAAAATGGATCAACATAAGAGACTAAGTATTTATATTGATGAGGCACATTTCTTGACATTAAGGAGAGGAAAAACATCTATAGTGCTAAAGAATGTTGAGAAATTTCTTGAAAGGAAGATCCTTTAAACAATTTTCATCCATGTACAAGTTAGAGTAAACTAGAAGTTTAGAAAATAACACAATTGTAATAAATTGCAACTCAATTACCAAATGCTTTTATAGATGCTAAAAGAGTGACCAAGTTTCATACTATTGCTGCTAAAACTCCAGCAAGGGTTGTGGTTCCAATTGCAAATAGAAAATTAATAAAATTAAATACATGCAAGAAGTGTGGACAATAAATTGGAACTAAAGATAAAAATCTGTGAAAAAGAAAAGCAGTGCCACTAATTAAGAAAATCTCCTGCAGAGAAGTTTCTTGAAGAGTAGGATCTTAGTCAAAGAATTATATCCAATAATGAGATGCAAACTGAGATAATTGAACAATTATATCCTTCAAATATGGCTCTCAGAGTTGATGATCATATGAACGAAAATTATGAGATCTTAATTAATTTTGTGAATACAGGAGAAATATTTGATAGAAATTCGTTTAATTATCAATAATAAATTTACCTCAATAGTAGTTCTTAATGTCTCAAGAGATAATTTGAATCAAGAATCTATGAATATAACTATATGTCAGCATAAACTCACTTAATATGACAAATTCAGGCCAAGCTAGACTCACTTTTCAAATGCAAGGAATTCAAATATGTTATGTTGATTACCCAAAATGTGAATGGGTGTTGTGTCCGAAAGTGTAATGAGAATAATTAGATGGTAAGATATAAAATGATTCTAGTTGCCAAGTTTTTTCGCGGAGACTTGGTATTGACTATGAGAAAACATATTCTCCTATTATGGTGTTATAACCCGATTTTTCATAATTTTTGAATTTTCATTTTTATAAGAAAAATGATTATTTTTCAATAAGTTAAGGAGTAAAAATATTTTAAGAAGTAAAGTAAAATGTAATTTAAGAAAAAGTTTTTATATAAATTTATTAATTTAATTTTGAATGAATTGTGAAATAAAAAAAATATTATTTTGTTGGGTTTGTAATAATAATAATAATAATAATGATGATGATGATAATTGTAATGATAATGATAATAATAATATTAAAAGATTTTTTTGAGTTATATATATATATATATATATATATATATATATATATAAAGGAAGAAGGAGGAGGAAGGAGGAGGAGGAAGAAACTGGACATATCGAGGGAGAGAAGATAGGAGAGGCGGCCGGGAGAGAGGGAGAGTTGCTGGTGGAGCTACGGTCGGCAATGGGCCGCACCACCACTACCCAGCTACTCTTTGAGCCCCAGCGACTGAGATGGAAGCAACAGCAACGAAAAAGGGCGGTAAACGATGGCGTATGGACGAGACAAAGATCCACCAAGGCTGAAAGTTTGAAGCTCGATTTCTAGCGATTCCGACATGGATGGGGGAGATTTTGGTGTCTATGGAACGGCCTCATCACGAGCTTCGATTTGATACTTATCTCGTTGGCTGAGGATGACCGGAGAGGGAGATCGGAGATTGAGCCACCAGAATTTTCGAGGCATTTTTTGGTCAAACAGCGGTGAGTGAGAGAAAGTGGAAGTTATATTCGGACTCCCCACGCTGTAAGCTAACCATTGGTATCCTCGGATCGTGATTCAGTCGTCGTTGGAATTTTCCGGCGATCGGACTCCGGCGACCTTGAAACCGATGAATTTGGACAACAACTCCAACTCATTAAACTGAGCCCTACGGTATAAATCCCGACTTCTAATTATATATAGACAGTGAATTATGAATTTATTTGTAAGAATTTAGGTAAATAGTTTATTGGAATTAAGTGGTTAAATGAGATAATTGAATTGAATAAATTGTTATTTATATGATTATTAAGTATTATTGATCATTAGTTGAAATATTGAAGTGAGATGTGGGTATTGGAATAGATTTAATTGAATTAATTGAGTATTAGTCTGATAACGAGAAATGAAATTGGCGGATGGGATTAGTGTATTGAAGGTTCGGGTTGGACTATTTAATTGCGATATTGTGGATAATTTGAATCTATGGAAATGTTGGTTGGAATTTGCTTAATTGATTTTACTTGAATAATATGAAAGTTGAATGGAAGAAATAAAAGTATTATCTTTAAGTGAGCTATTGGGAAACAACTAGAGAAATATTAAGTTTAGTAATAGGTTATGAATAAAATAAAAGTATTAGTAAGTTAAGTTAAATTAAGTAATGTGATAATGAGGAAGTGATTGATATGTGATTGAAATGCAATGTGTAGAGTCTAATAACAAGGGCAACGATATTGGGTAAAAGTGCGAGGAGCACTATTCATATCAGAGTCAAACCTACATAGGAGCAAAGGAGTCCAAGGTGAGTACTTAATAATATAATATGCTTGTGTTATTTGCTTAAACCCTTATTATTCAACCGCGATTACTAAAAGTATGCCAACTTCTCAATAAGCTGAATTGCTCATTGATATTGAACCATCTGTTATAATGCTTCTTGATTCATTGATAAACTTGAACTGTCTATTGAACATTCTTGATTTCTTGATAAGCTTAATTTGCTTATAGAATACTAAACCATTGATATGATGCTTCTTAATGATTATTGATTATTGTGAACCTTGTATGAGCCATTTTATTGAACCTTTCTATCGAATACCTATTGATAAGCAAAAATCCTCTTTCTGATATGGGGAAATACATCAGGCCTTGTGCACTTGGTATAAGCCTATAGGTAGGGCAAGAATACCCAACCTCTGTTAGGGGGGAACGCCTAACAGTAAGACCCAATCAGTCTTACGTAATGTTATATGGGTGAGTGAGCAAGACTTAGGCTGCCACTCTTGATTTGATATATGTGGGAAGCATTCCGCTTCCAAGAAAATGATATTTTTGCTAAAGATACTGTTTCCTTTTTTAATGAACAATTGAACTATATGATGATATTGATTAAAAGTATTCCATTGATATAAAAGCCCTTCCTGAAATTGATCATTGAAATCACCTTATGTATTGTATTATTTTGTACTCATTGAGCTGTGTCTCATATTTTAGTGGTTTAAACTTTTCAAGTACAGTTAATGAGTTAGCAAGGTAAACTCTAAGCCCTATTATCCGTTTGGAAGTTGCTTTGGTTAAATCTGTGTATTGTCATTACCGAATATGAAAACTATTGTTAGAGCTCCATGGGTATTAAAGGGTTTAGCATTAATATGTTATAGGATGTTTGTATAATATGATTTGTATCATAACCGTTATTGTAAGGTTGTATGAATTATTGAACATTAGGTTAATAATATGAAATGCAATTTTAAAGGTTTTACAAGTTATGTGTGTAAATGATATTATAAGTGGAAATGATAGCAGATAATGGATAACAAGGAAATGTGATTAGGTTACGGTCTTAGGATATGGCTTAATATATGTTAATTGATTATGAGTGAAATGGATTCTACGGGTTTACGGTGCCCTTATGGCCACCCATGCCGTAGAACCGTCACAGCTCAAAAGGCGGGTCATGACATATGGATATGATCACATTCCATTACTTAATTAATATGGCAATTAAAGAGAGATTTGATATACGTTTTATAAAAATGATATTTATATGAGAGTCTCAGAATGACTAAAGATATCATAAATGAATGCACATTAAATTCGTGACATGTATTATGTCAAATTGCATAAATCGTTATATGATTTAAAGCGATATGAACGTATATAGTATAATCGTTTGATTAAATCATTATTGAAAAAATGATATGTGAATAATACACTATGTTCATATATAGTCATAAAAAACCATAATGATTATTTTATTCCAATACATATTGATAACCTAAAAAAAAATTTATATCGGTATGCAGATCAATCATTTATCCCAATGAGTTCTAATATGCCAGTGTATTTATATAGAAAAGGTACTTAAGCAATTTTACATGGATAAATCCTTTTCTTTAAGCACATCGATGATGATCCATTCATTGGAAGTGAAGAGAGACCCTTTTAGATTTAAAGAAGATAACAAAGAGTTATTTGATCATGAAGTTCACATTTAAGTGCTATAGGGTACTCAAGTATCTTATAAATTGCACTTGGCCTGATATTGTATTTGCAAAAAAATTCCTAACTGGGTATAGCTTTACACTACCAAAAAACATGGGAGTAGTGTAAAAGATTTACTATGTTATCTTCGAGATTCTATTGATTTTGTTATATTTTTATATAATTCATGTTTGACATTGGTTTACATGTGGATGCCAATTATTTGTCTGATCCATATAAGGATATATCTCAAATTGGGTAAGAGTTTACTTATGATGATACTGCAATTCTCTAAAGGTTTTAAGGGTCCTGTTGTACCTCAATGAAGGTACTCCTATTATGTTGATTAAGAATAACAATTTGCATTGCACATATTAAAGGTAAATATGTCACGTGTGACTAAACTAAACATATCTTATCCAAATTCTTTTACATGCATGAGTTGCAGAAAAGCAGTTAAATAGATATTCATCAAATTTGTTAGAGTGACAATCTAGTATACTTATTTAATAAGTCATTACCTAATTTGAATGGTATTGTTACATCGATTAGTATACGACGTGTTAAAATTGTACTCTTTTTAAGATTAGTGTGCATAAGGAAGAGCGAATTAGTATAAGATTGTACTCTTTTTCATTAACTAAGTTTTTGTCCAGCAAGATTTTCTTAGACAAAGGTTTTAATGAAACACGCTGTGCAATGATCAAACAGCACATAAAATGTACTTTTTACTTTAGTTATATTTTTTTCCACTAGATTTTCTAGCAAGATTTTTAACGAAACATATTCATGGCACAAGTAATATTCAATGGGAGTGTTATAAATAAATTGTTATATGTGGATATTACTTTAACATCCTTAAGTATGTATTTTAGATGTTAATCAAACTCGATTCATTAACAACTTAGCATATTGATTTATAAAGACACTCCTTATAATAATATTTGAGAAGTTAGTGAACAAAATTGACATGCGTCAATTACGAGATCTTTGTTAGAAATCGTATATTCATAAGAGAGAGATTCTTGTGTATTGTATTTTTTTTCCCTTAGCCTAGATTTTGTCCCATTAAATTTTCCTTGCAAAATTTTTAATGAGGCAGTTTTATGTACAAATTTTATAAGAATAATGTACTTTTTTTTCTTTATTAAGATTTTTTTTTCTATAGGTTTTTCTTTAGTAAGATTTTAACGAAACATATTTTTTATAATAAACATCGAAAAGAGAGTGTTATGATAATATTATATGTGTTATGATAATGTTGGATGTCTATTCTTATCACTATGGATAAAATTTTTAATGAGATAGTACTCTATTTTAATCTCTATAACCATTGACACTTATAAATAAGTGTTACAATTAATGACATTATACACACAATAATTATTTTCTTTTCTATTCTTTTTTTACTTTTCTCTATTCTTTTTTCTCTAGTGTATAACACAACTTTAATTTTGCAATTATCTTCTCTTTCAATTTTTTATTTATTTTATATTTTTTTTCTAACCAATTTCAGCTGCAATTATGTACATAATTTCCTAAAAGCCTATATAAAAAAATAAAATATATATAATATTAATAAAACTAAAATTAAAAAGAAACCTCAGCATTGCACGGGTAATTTTCTAATATTATGTAAAACTAATGCAATTATATGCGGAATTAAAATCTCAAGTGAATTTTATTGAATAAAATAAATGATGATTATTAAATCAAAAACTCATAAAAACAAAATTTTAAATTATTCAAAATGAAAATTACATAATTTTGTACAAAAATAATACTATTTAAGTCGGTTTCTTTCTGATTTCAAAGTTATTATTATTATTATTATAATTTTTTTAATTTAATCTTTTACCAATCACTAACAGCTTGCGAATTGCGGTGTGGACTTAAAAGCAAATTAATTTGACTATGGTTGGTTGGACTGCAAAGACGGCGTCGTTTTTATGTTTTTCAGTTAAGGTAAAACGACAACGTTTGAATTCTGAATCCAATGAGTTTTAGCCACGCATGGAAGAGCAAAGCTGGCCCGTCGGTGGGCTCGAGTTTTCTCTTCCTTTTCTCGTCTGTGTACTCTTTCTCTCTGTCTCTCTCTTTTGTCGCCAGGGGTTGGGCGATCCATTTTTCATATATTAATATCCTTAATTATTATTATTAATTAATGAAAAGTTGAGCAAGAGCGATCGTTTAAATTGTGAAATTCCAGCAATTGAGGCTGGATTTTGGATTTGGATTGAAAATGGCGAATACAACAGATCTGTTCGATGCATATTTCAAGAGAGCAGATTTAGATGGCGATGGTCAGATCAGTGGAGCTGAAGCCGTTGGTTTCTTTCAAGGTTCTGGTTTGCCCAAACAAGTTCTTGCTCAGGTACTCTTCTTCCATTTCTCAATTCTTAGATCAGATTAATTTTGAATTTTAAGTCAGATTCAGTTTATGTGATTAATCCCTAGAAAATTACTGTTCATAGATAATTCTAATTTTTAAAAGCTTTTTGGATGTTGCCTTAGTGAAATCTCTTCTTTTTAGTTATTTTTCTCTTATGTTAGGCAATGATTTTAGGATTTTGGTGTGTTTCAATCCAAAACTTAGATAGGTTCAAATGCAATAATGCTAGCTGGTAGTGGTTAGTTGCTTCTAACAGTGAATGGGATTTGACTCTCCAATTCTGGTAGAGTTCGAGGTGAATAGAGTGATGGTGGTATTTTAGATTTTTATTGTCATGATGTCTTGAAGTTTGTAATGTGTTTTGCTGTTTGAGTTTAGGATGGAATTTGTTAACTTATTAGCTTCATCTGTTTTGATGTTTTTCGATTTAGTTTGAAATTTACTCTTCTCATTGTTGCTGTCTATCTTTGTTGTGTACCCTTCGCTTCTATATCTGCTTACTCACAGATGTGTGTGAAATGGCTCTGATGGAAAATCTTTAACTTCTGTTTAAAAGAAAGAATGCATCTGTTCTGTTTCTTTTCACAGAAGAATTTATGTTCTCCTTTGCTTTTGGTTTTGCAATTCCTTTTATTGGGGATTGAATCTTGCTGTTTTAACTCACAGTATGCCTTCATTTCTTTTCTATTTAGGTGTGGATGCATGCTGATCAGAGAAAAGCTGGCTTCCTTGGTAGACAAGAGTTCTATAATGCTCTTAAGCTTGTTACAGTGGCACAAAGAAAGCTGGAGCTGACCCCAGATATGGTGAAGGCAGCATTATATGGACCTGCTTCAGCTAAAATTCCCGCTCCTAAGATAAACCTTGCAGCCACACCTGCACCTAGAGCTCCAGCACCTGCTCCTCAAATGGCTGGCACTTTACCAGTGGCATCACAAAACATTGGCATTAGACCACCACAGGTGCCTGGAAATGCAAATACAAACCAGCAGTATTTTCCATCTCAGCAAAATCAGCTTATGAGGCCACCTCAAGCTATGCCTCCTAACTTTGTCTCTCCTCTGCAACAAGTTCTTGCAAACCAAGGTGTGCCCAGGGGCAGTACTATGGCTGCTTCTCATCCTAGTGGGAGTATGGGTGTTCCAACTACCCAGAATCAAAGCAGGGCAATTAGTCCTCCAGCTCAGGATGGATTTGGGCTGATGGCATCTGGTTTGATGCCCTCTGTTCAACCTAGACCACAGGTGACTGCTGGACAGACTCCTGTTCCAAAACCTCAAGATGCAGTTGTTGGCTTCAACCAATCAGCAGCTAAGGACACTAAAGTCTCAGGGAATGGATTTGCCTCCAATTCACTTTTTGGAGATGTATTTTCTGTAACTCCTGCTCAACCAGCACAAAGCTCCTCCTCAGCTGCATCATCTACGAATAGTGGACCTGTCTCATCAGCAATCATTCCATCCTCTGCTGGACCTCAACCTTCAGTTAAGCCAAGCTCTGTTGACAATTTGCAGAGTACATTTTCTCAGCAACCTGTTGGTGGTCAGTCAGCAGGAAGACAAAACCAGCCTGTTGTAACTCCAAGTTATGCTGTCACTCCTTCATCTGGGCTTCCTGTTGGAGTTGGGAATTCAGCTTCCAATCAATCCCAGCCTTCGTGGCCTAAGATGGCTCAGTCTGATATTCAGAAGTATATGAAAGTTTTTGTGCAGGTAGACACAGATAGAGATGGAAAAATTACTGGCGAACAAGCACGCAATCTCTTCTTAAGTTGGAGGCTGCCAAGAGGTAGACTACAATACATTCCTTTCTTCCATTTCATAGAAGTTCAACCATGTAGCTTCAAGATGACTTCATGGATGAGTAAAATATTGTCTAAGATAGATAATGGAAGCACAAATCGCAACCTTTATGAGAATAGTCATATGGAATTTTGCTTGTTGCTGCTTGGTGTTGGTGTAAGATTTTCTGTTCCCCTTGGTAGAGCTTGGGTATTCTCAACAATTTTGAAAGTGTACATTATTTGGTCTGAATTAAGAACTTAAGCTTAAGAATAGTGCAAGGCCAAGCATAATAGATTGGCATTAGAATAGCTTGCTAGGAAACTTCAGTTTCTCTATTTGTTGGGATTAATTTTGATCATTACAAGTGATGCCAGGGCACAGAATAAAATAGTCACTGAGTATTTTGCTTGGCCCGTCTTCTTTAAATTCTATGATATTTTTCCTATAATGCTGCTTGCAACTTTACCTGAGGTTTCCACAAATTATGACAGCTTTTGTGTTTAATTTTTTTTTTAAATGGAAACCAATGCATTCTTGTATTACATGCCAATCATATACATCCTTGGTGTTTCAGAGGTCTTAAAGCAGGTTTGGGACTTATC
Source organism: Reutealis trisperma (assembly GCA_947687605.1). NCBI lineage: Eukaryota > Viridiplantae > Streptophyta > Magnoliopsida > Malpighiales > Euphorbiaceae > Reutealis > Reutealis trisperma. Next base: position 87,992 of record CANTUT010001858.1, on the reverse strand, counting down.
TGATCAAGATAATGACAGTATGCTTTCTTTGAGAGAGTTCTGCACTGCTCTCTATTTGATGGAACGATACAGGGAAGGCCGTCCTCTTCCTACGACACTTCCAAGCTCTGTCATGGCTGATGAGAATCTGTTGTCTGCCACAAGCCACCCTGCAGCTTCATTTGGCAGTGGAACCTGGGGACCTGTTTCTGGTATTGTTTTCCTTATCACGTCATCTGCTTTCAAAAATAGTTTTGTTCAATGTGCTTTCATTTTTTTTTCACCTTTTAAAGAGCAAAATAAAATTTCATAGGTTCACGACCACAAGTTATCTCTGGTCCACGGGCAATGCCTGCCACTGCAGCAAGGCCACCAAGGCCTCCTACTGTTCATCATACTGAGGAAAAACAACCCACTCAGCAGAAGGCCAAAGTTCCTATGCTGGAAAAGCATCTCGTTGATCAACTTAGCCAGGATGAGCAGGATTCTCTGCACTCAAAGTTTGAAGAGGCATCACAGGCGGATAAAAAGGCACTTCTTACTCTTTTTTTGCAAGCTTTAATTTTTCATACTTATTATGGTTCTGTTTTCTATATTTTGTTTGATTAAGGGAGTTCAATTGTTACTGCTATTTAAACATTTGAAATGGTTCAAGTTATGTCCGCTGAAGGTTCCTTTCTAACTTGAAATAATGAGGACAGTTTTAGAAGATATTTATGTGTGTTGACTTTTCTCCCTCTTTTTGATTGAAGGTTGAAGAATTAGAAAAGGAAATAGCTGATTCTAGACAGAAAATTGAGTTCTATCGTGTTAAGATGCAGGAACTTGTAAGTCTGCTCGCACTTTTTTTAAGTCTTCTCATATTTAAGAATCCTTTTGTGGTGATGCCATTATAAGGGGAAATGTTTGTGGTGGATCTTTATTCTTGTGATATTTCATGTTTGTTATTTCATCTTAGGTTGGTTGAGTGGGTGGGTGTAAAACATTTACATTTTCTTTTTTGAGCCTTACATGTGACTTGTTGCTAATATTTTTAGTGTTGTTTTGCTATTGGTGTCAGATTTTATACAAAAGCCGATGTGACAATCGACTTAATGAGGTAACAGAAAGGGTGGCTGCTGATAAACGTGAGGTATCTCATCTCTCATGCAGATTTGCATATGTTTTCCATTTCAAAATTTGCTGCCTAAGAGATTAACAAGAGCAACTGATGTCAGGCTGAGGCATTAGCTAAGAAATATGAGGAGAAATACAAACAGACCGGAGATGTAGCCTCTAAGTTAACTATTGAAGAGGCCACCTTTCGTGATCTTCAGGTATTTATAAACTTCGGTGGAGTTCCATCAGACTTGTGTTTTATTGCATTACTTGTTTGAATGCCATTGTCTGACTGCTTTGGGTTTAAATTGTTTCTATCAAAGTTTTTATCACCTTTTCCATGAGAAAAAGTTTCTTGTTGCAATTAAACTAAATAGTTCCTGACCATTTACAGGAGAAGAAAATGGAATTATATCGGGCAATTGTTAAAATGGAAGAAGGAGGCACTGCCGATGGTGCTCCCAAGGTATACTATAATATAGCTTGTTTGTGGAGAAAGCATAAAACTTATCTGTAAGCATTTTTCCCTGCCTTTTGCAGGAGCGTGCAGAGCGTATCCAGTCAAGTCTTGAGGAACTTGTAAAAAGTGTGAATGAACGCTGTAAACAATATGGGTTGCGTGTTAAGCCAACTTCACTAGTAGAGCTTCCCTTTGGTATCTTCATGACCTTATTGATCCTCCAACTTAGATATCATCTGTCATATAAGACACTGTTTTGGTTTATTTTGCTTTTTCTTTTTTGTTCAGTTAGTTTATCTAACAACAAATTTTTCATTCTGAGAGTTCTGCTAGACTTCACGATTTTGATATTTCATTTGGCAATTTGCCAGTTGGTATTTATAGTGAAACACAATGTTGTCATTATTTTTATTTCACTTTATTACACTTTGAACAAGAAACATAGCTTCAAACTGTTAGGGAACTATTTCGCTTAAAATTACTTCTATGTCTTTGCGCACTTTTGTGATTTATCTGATCATGTTTGCAAAATAATAAGAAATTGAAATATATTATCTCCATCTCATAACTTGATCTTAAATTTAATAGAGAAGCTCTTATACGTTATTGATTCATCTGTCCAAATGTATGATTCATTTAGAAATGCCTCTCTAATCCTTCAAGCGATTTTCCTACTGTGAGAATTCTAGGCAAGAAGATATGCCTCTATGGTGGAAATTTTTCTTAGAATGTAGTGGCCGCACCTATATCACATGTATTGTGCTCAAGTCTCCAAGCAGAGTAACCAGAGCAACTTTTTACTTATTATGAGTCCAAATTGTGGCTTCATTAACTTGTTAGTAATTAGGACTACTGAATGATGAAACATTAAACTAAAACTCCTGTCCAAAATGAGTAACTAGGTGAAGAGGGTTGTTTTTCTTTTCGTATAAAGTGAAAAGAGGCATATGCTGATAATGTAGAATCCAAAGACTACATTGTGGTATAAATTTCTTGAGAAAAATTTCCATGATTTGTCATTTGTTTAAGGTGTTATTGTCTTCTAGGAACTATTCAGTGCATGTGATTGTGGCCTTAAGTGTCAACATCAGTTGTTTCTGGATAAAGATATGGGATGTGGAAGTGGTGTCTATTATATAGATAATTTTGTAGTTGGTGAAATCTAAATTACTGGTCAAAATGTGTTGTTAAATTTTATCTGGTTTATTTGTTGATAGTTTTTGTTTCATGATAAACAACTTATTAAATTGATGAAATAGAATGTATGGCTGTCATATGGTTTTCCTCGGAGCATTTACAAAAATGTACAGTTCATTCAGTTTTTATTTTCTGTAAAATGTCTGCATAATTGTGTTTTGTTTATATAGTTTTTATTCTGCAAGATACTTTGCATGATTGTGTTTTTAGGTTATTTTGGGATGAGAGACTGATCCTTGTGTGTTTCTTTTCCCTCCGCTTATTATTAAATTTATTTTCTGCAATCTTTACAAGGCTGGCAACCTGGAATTCAAGAAGGAGCAGCTGACTGGGATGAAGATTGGGATAAATTTGACGATGAAGGTATGATAAAATGGTTATCCTGCTGGATGTTGGGTTAGATTCATCTTCAATATATTGATGGACCTGTATATGCTTGTGCATGAAGAATTGTTTATTTTCACGTCAAGTGCTTGTTATGCATTCTTTTCAGAAAATATGTGAATTGCATTAGAATTTCTGAAAAGTAACCAGCTTTCACCACTTTCAGGTTTCACATTTGTCAAAGAGCTCACTCTGGATGTGCAAAATGTTATAGCCCCTCCAAAACAGAAATCTTCAGTTCAAAAAGAAACAACTCCCACAAATGAGGATATAAATGGTTCCCCCTCAAAGGAGGAAAAGTCAGAAAAGGCTCCAAGTCCAGGTGAAGTTATTCAAGAGAAAGAATCAACTCATGAGCATAGCGAGAATGGTACAGCAAGAAGTCCCTCTGGCAGTCCTGCTGGAAGAAATGCAACAGAGAACCAATCACATGAATTCCGAGATTCTCCATTCCGAGATGGTGTTGGTGCTGATGATTCACCACATGCTAAAGAAACCCATAGGTTTGTTTTCATTTTTTTTTTTTTTTTCACTTGATTTTCTTCACTTTGCTGCTCTTTACTGTAAGTGTCAACTTCCAAACAATTGTTTGATTTCTCAGTAGAAGGACTAAGCTATCATTCTTTTTACCAATATTCTGCTTTTAGCGCTTCCTTTAGATGTCTGACCTTACCAGTGTCATAATTATGCAGTGATATGGGTGGTACTGAATCTGTACTATCTGGGGATAAAAGTGGTGATGAACCTGGATGGGGAACATTTGACACTCATTATGATACAGATTCTCTTTGGGGCTCTGATTCTGTTAGTGGCAAGGTATGTGAAGTTGAGTTTCTTCCCATTAATTAGACATCGACAACAGGAATCATTGATCTTTACTATTTAAGAATTTCTAAATATGCTAGTTTAATCCAAAGAAAGAGACTGGAATCTCTCCCTCTCTCTGCACACATGCATGTATACATATTAAAGTTATAGCATTTTTATCGGGTGGGGGAATTGCCCTCATTGGAAAAATTAGGAATCTATCTTTCATTTTTCATGAGTTGGCATCGCTGTTTCAATTTAAAATTTTATTTCTGGATTACTTCTTGTTGGCCTTGCCTTTCAATATATGGGCTGAATTAGTCTAAAATTTCTCTTGTAGGACTTCGATCATGATAGGCAAAGTGAAAGTTCTCTATTTGGTATGGGTGGATTTGCTCTGAATCCAATCAAAACAGGATCTTCGCATGCAGATAACTTATACCAGGGGAAGAGCACATCTATTTTTGCAGATTCTGTTCCAAGCACACCTGCATCTGCATATAACCAGGGTAGGAGCCTGTTTGCAGATTCTGTTCCTAGCACCCCTGCATATAACCAGGGGAAAAGCACGTATGCATTTGCAGATTCTGTTCCAAGCACTCCAGTCTACAACCAGGGGAGGAGCTCTTTTGGATTTGCAGACTCTGTTCCTGGTACCCCAGCCTATAATTTTGGGAGTTCTTCACAAAAGTTAAACGAAGGGTCAGATGACCATTCCTTTGACAGCTTCTCTAGGTATGATTCATTTAATATGCATGACAGTGGATTATTTCAATCTTCAAGCCATTCTTTTTCAAGATTTGATTCCATGAGCAGCACTAGGGACTCTGATCAAGGTTATGGCTTCCCATCAAGGTTTGATTCATTTAGGGAATCCAGAGACACTGATCAAAGTCGTGGATTCTCAAGGTTTGATTCGTTTGGAGACTCCGATCAGACTCAAGGGTTCTCACGGTTTGATTCATTTAGAGAGTCTGACAACAGCCACGGGTTCCCATCAAGGTTTGATTCATTTAGAGAGACTGGTAACAGTCCTGCGTTTCCATCAAGTTTTGATTCATTTAGAGAAACTAGAGATTCTGATCACAGTCTGGGGTTCTCAAGGTTCGATTCTTTTAGTGCCAACGATAGTGGATTCTTCCAATCCTCTGACAATTCCTTTGGAACGTTTGATTCTGCACATGGCTCTAGAGACACTGATAAAAGTCATCGGTTCTCATCGTTTGATGACAGTGATCCATTTGGTTCGTCTGGGCCATTTAAGACATCAAAAGAGAGTGAAACTCCAAGGAAGAGCTCTGATAACTGGAAAGCTTTTTAGTCAGGTTGTGGGCGTATATTATTACTATTTGCTTTCATTCCATACGAAGCTCTCTCTATTTCCCTTTTTTTTTTTTTTTTGTGTGTGTGTGAGATTTGACCATGTAGGTCTGGCGGCCTGGTTCTTCCAGAGTATATAGTGTGATGATGATGCTGAATTATTGATTGTGCCTTGTGGAGTTAGCCCTTGTTTGATTTTGCAAATTTTTTTTGGTCTAAAGTTAGAATACTTTCATATTAGGTTTATGTTGTATTTTTTTTTTTTTTTTTTGGGATCGGGACACATGAATTATATGTAATTTTTTCAAACATACTCAAAACTCTTTTTGTGATATGGAAGTCAAATTGAATTACCTTTTTTTTTTTTTTTGTGCTAGATTTGATCCTATAGTTAAGGCAGTGTTCTTTTTCCGGTATTTTAAACCTTTTGTAAAATTCTATTTTAGATTTTCCCTTGGTTTATACTTATTATTTGATGAAATGATAGTTTATACTTACTATTTGAGGGTCTATAGTAATTTAGCCCAGATTTTTTTTTTAGTGGTTGTGATGATATAGAAAATATTGATTTTTAATTTTTTTTATAATGAAAATTTTTATTAATTATATTCCTGAAATAATACCAACATAGTAGCCTTATTGTGGTTAGTACAACACTGAATAAAGTTCTTCAAATTTTTGCTTCTAGCAAATCCGACTGCCTTCCTGACTGCTATTACTTAAGCAGCAAGTGCTGATCTGCATCTCACAAGCGCTGACATACATGCAGAACTTAACCTACCTCATTACGTCAAACAAAAGCTGTTGAAGGCTTCCTTTCTTGCTATATGAAGGATGCATCTGAATTGATCTTCAAAAAACCCCTTGAAGGAGGCTTCCACCCCTGCTAAAGTTGTCGAACGTGCACCCCCTTAGGCGCCAAACTAGAACCTGATGTTAACATCTCATTCTAGGCTCTATCTTCTTGTTCTTTGGTCTTTAAAGGATTATTAGGCTGTTTCTCAGATAAGACTGCATTCCTAGCTTTTCATATATTCTAGCAAATTAAAGTTAAGAAATCAAAAAGCTCCTCTCGCCCCTTATCCATCAACTCATTTGCAATGCAAGCCCACCATTCTTTAAAATCAACATATAGAATCTACATAGCATCTATATTTAAACCCACTGCACACTAAGTAGCTTAAGCATGCTTACATTTAAAAAACATGTGCTGGATTGTTTCAGGTTCCAAGCTACACAAATCACACAAGGAGGCCTGGGTTTTCGTGTTTTATTTTGTTTTAATTTGGCATTACCTGCCAAACAAGGTTGGAGGCTATGTGAACATTGTCTTTGGGTGAAAATTTTGAAGAATATTTATTTCAAAAATTGCTCTTTCTTGGATGCTAAGAAGGGAAGCCATCCTTCTTGGATATGGGCTAGCATTGTTGAAGGTAAAAACTTACTGAAGAAGGGGTTAAGGTGGAATGTAGAAAATGGCAAAGAGGCAATGATCTTGGAACATGGCTGGGTCTCGGACCTACCTCTTTTTAAAATTTCTTCTCCTAAACCTCTGGAATGTAGTGTTTATATGGTGGCAAATTTAATTGACGAAAATGTGAGATGTTGGAAGCATGGTTTGCTTAGGGGTTTGTTTAATAGTATTGAATGTGAAGCAATTGAGAGTATCCCTGTTGGCAGTCTCTCAAATGGGGATTCTTTGGTCTGGCATTTCAATAAAAATGGAGTTTACACTGTCAGATCAGGTTATTATGTGGCTTTGGAGGAGTTCTCTCCTCCTAATAACAGTAGCGGGGGTGACAATAGCCACTAAAGGGAGAAATCTTTTTGGAAGTCAATTTGGAAAAGGAGATTACCTCCTAAAGTCAAGTCTTTTCTTCGGAGGTGTACTCGTGGGGCTTTGGCGGTGAAAAACAATCTGAAGAGGAGGGGTACTGAAAATTCATGTATGTGTTGTAATATTTCCTCTTCTACTTGACTCAGTTGATGTTGATATATTGTCCCTAAATCCACGAGGAAAAGGCCATAATGAACACCAAATCCATGATGAAGACGAAAACATATAGAAAACTTCAGATAAAAAAATTTCTAAGTGGATAAAAAGATTGCTTGGTAGGATACATTTTCCTGCAAAAAGACCTCAACTTTGGACGGTTGAGAATTTCAATTATACCAACTAATTCAATTTTGTTTTCCAAGAATAAGATGAAATAAGTACTATTGTCTTGCACATATGATATATGGAAAGAGTGAGTACTATCTCCATGAAGCAAGTTCGAAAATAACATTGTTTATTGCAAAAAAATAAATGGCTCGAATGATGTAATAAATATCTTTAGATTATTTTGTCTTGTATTGACTATAGTGGGAATTCAATAATTGATATTGACAATTCTATGTATTTTCAGATATTCAATGATTGCCAAACAACTATTTTTGGCATTTCAACAATTTTCAATGATTAAAAACTACTATTTTTGGTATTTTTGTATTGAATGCACAATGAAAAAAAAGTAACCTAGATATACAGCATTTAGACGTTAGAGCGCCATCAATGTTCTAGTATAGGGATCGGTGCAGAGGAAAATTAACCTAAGAAGCTAATATATAGGCCAAACTGACTGTCAATGTCATTTTCTCCGAGATTTAATATGTAGGTTGTTGCAGTCAATCAATATTTGGAGTATTTAGACCTAAAGTAATCGTCAATTCAGAGCAATAAATGATCACTAGAAATCAACTTTTTGAGAGACTTTGTTTTGCATTGAAGTCAGTGATGATGTGACTAGCATTTGTGAGGAGTATCTATAGGGATCAGTGAATGCTTGCTAGTTGCGAACAGTTGGCTTCATGGACTTTCACTGAAATGGGCTTTGATGGGCATACTCATGGGCTTGGGCCTTAATTATTCTAGGTTGGTATAATAATGCTCCCTGCAACCCTTTGTATTGGAAAAAAGATAAAGGGTTGCACTCTTTTCCTATTAATGGCGGAACTAGTTTTGGACTCCTCAATCCAATTATCAAAATTGCCTAATCTACCCTTGGAAGAACCAAGTTTTTTTCCATTGGCTAGCCAAACTCGATGGACTAAGCTTTCTAGTTCGGCTACTGAGACTGCCCGACCCACTTATGACTTTAAATAGTGCAAATGAAACATCATGTCTTCTCAGTTTCCGTACTTTAGTTAAACACCAAAGTGAAAACCTAACATAAGCAATTACTACTCAATTAATGAGACAATCGAACCATCATAACTTCTCATTTTTCTCCCCATTAACTGTTTGAGTGCTCTATAAACTGGATGGAAGTTTTCATCATTTTCACTCGTACTTCTTCAAAGAAATTACTAATCTTGAATTCTCTAGCTTGGTCATCATATCTTTAAGAATCGTAAATTTGAACAACTCTGATCTTTCTAACTTTGCCTTCATATATATTCAAGACTTGCCAAATCCTCATATTCAAGTAAGTCATATTCCTATTCTTTCTATTTAGTCCTTTTTTTTTATCTTTCTAATTAAGTGAAAGTGAATAAATTGTTTGTGTGAATTGGATTTTGTCTTATTCAAGATGACAAGTCAAAAGGAAAGGAAATCTCAGCTAGCAAACCTTAAGAGGCTCTCAAGAGAATGCCGAGTCTAAAGAGCCCATTTTACTTAAGGTACTGAATGGCTCTTACCCTAATCTTATACTTGGGTTTGTCTTGATTGAGTGCAAACCTATTTTTGAAAGGTTTTTATTTAGTTCACCACTTCTATATTTAGTTCCAAAAATTTTCTCCATTCTTGCATGTATGGAAAGACTTCTAGGTCCTGGCCAACTATTCCATCTAAGTAAATTTCTTGGTTTGAACGCATGTACCCTTTTTCCTCTGAGCAATGAAAATCTCTTGGCATCTTAGAGCTCCGAATTAATAAAAAATAATATCAATCTTTAAAAACATTTGCTTTTCCTAGCTCTGCTATTTTGATCGGCCAAAAGTAATGTGTTTTCCTTTAGATTTGGCCCCATGTCCATCACATTGCTTGACTTGGCCGCCCATTTTTCCCTTAACTAGAGAGATAATTAATACTTCTTTAGAGGTCGAGGATGATAAGCTCGACATTGATTTTAGCAAAACTGCTTGTAATTACAAGAATTTTGTTTCCAAGAACTGATCATTAGACCCTTAACCTTCTTTCAAGAGCATATGTCTTTTCTTTTATATTGGTTGTGCAAATTTGCCTTCTACACAACCTCGATCAAAATTATAAAAGAGCATTTGAAAATTGCTATAGCCCTTGTCTCCAACCATAAGTTAGCACTTGGACCTTACATCTTTCACATATTTACCAAGCCATATATGTCTTTCCTTATCGTCCTGTCTAGATGGTACAATATTAGTTGCTAGCTTATTTTCCTGAACTATCCAAACCTGACCTAGGTTCTATCCCCAGCTATAGCAAATGGGTTCAAAAATATTGTTCCAAAAATTTGGAACTCAAATAAGTTTTTTTTTTTTTTTTCTATTCAACCGAACACAAAGATTTGGCCCTCTTCTATCCCTTCTGCCTAACTGAATTTGGTCAAGATTGGACAAGATTTGAATACAAAAAAACTTTTTCTAAGAAGTGAATCCTTATTAAATGAGTGGGCCGAATATTAGGCTAGTGCCCTATATGTTTGGGACTTACACATCAGTTGTATCTTGGACAATAAACGAGGTGCTGAAGTGTATCACTTGAACATGTGTGCTAGGCAGTGTGGTCTCACTCAAGGCCTTCCTTTCCCTACTGCATTCTCAACAAAGGATGGTTATGGGACTCCGGCACTTGTCTCTATGGACTTAATTTTAGAAATAAATAAATTATTTGAAACAAGACTAGCCAAGTTCGAACTTGAAGATCTACTAGTCTCCCCGAACTTTATAAGTCTTTATCAATAATAGTGGTCTATTTTTGTTCAAAAGAGGATGTCCAAACCAATGCACATAATTTGGACATTACAAGAATTTACCACCCCTTCTACTGCTCAGTTTGGCACTAGTTCCTCTCATGCTATATAGGACTCTATATTAGTCAAATCTAAAGGTTTGCACTTGCGTAATGTATCAACAAATAAAGAGAATTTAGGCCGAGCTTAAAACTAAGGCAAATTAAAAAGCCTTAATAAAAAGAGAGAAAATAGCCAAATTAAGGTAAGAGATCACAAAAGAAGAGTAGTTCTTTCAAGGTGGTCCACATTTTGGCCGAGAGACCATTGTTTGCTTGAGTTGGGTGAAAATTAGAACTCATTGCTTCAAATGGCCTGACATTCTTAATGCCCTTTTTGGTGTAGCTGGGGCTCCCTTGAACAGAACAAATAGAAAAGGAAAAAGACCAGGTGACTTGGGCTCATTCTTACATAGATGATTATCCTAAGGAAAAGGTCTGGTTTTAGGCCAAGCTCACAAGCAAGCAACCCTTAGTTCCATTAGGTACAAGTTTCTCATTTTTTGTAACTTCTTTATTATTCAGACTTTCCTAACCAAACTTTATATTTTCTTCTATAGATGCCATTCCAAGAGAAATCTCTGCATTTCCTATGAAATGCCCTCCTTGGAGACCTCCGAGCCTCCTAGGAAGAGATATAATAAATACAAGGTATTATGTGGATCAGCTTACTCTTTATTGTTTTTCCTGTTAGTTGGGCTTAACAATATTTTTATTCCATATTAGATGAATAAGAATATGAATTTAAAGATTAGACTTGCTTCTCCTAAAAGTTCAGCTCCTGGCTTGGCTGTTAGTCATGTAACCCAGAGAATCTTTCCAAATCTTCCTTGGCCAAGAAAAAAAATTTTCATTGGTAGAAAAGTATAGGCTAATCCAAAACTTCCACTAAGTACACCTTGAATCTCAGGATATGCCCTATCCATCAACATGGTTCTTTGTTAAACCAATAAATCTTGATTAAATTAAGACAGCCTAGTTGGTGGGGCAAATTGACATTTTGTTTTACGGGGCTGCTTTTATGGATATCGATCTACCTCAAACATTTGGAGAAACTACCAATGACACCGTTGAGGTAAATTTCTTCCTGTAATCGACATTGATTGCTGTTGCTTGAGGTCTCATTGGTCCACTATTTTAGGAAGAAGATCTAAACAGTCTCACTAGCTTCTTTTCTAACTTTGATCTTGCTGGGACTTTGCCTATTTCCACAGCCTAAACTATCAGCTACACTGAGCTACCTCAGGTCCAAGAAGCATTAGACTGGCTCGAGTAATTGAAGAACATCTCCATAAACTAACAATTTTCAAAGACTGAGGTCTTAGTGTGCTTTTTTATGATGCAACTATTAATGATATAATAGATTCACTATCATTTATTCATGATGATGAAATTCCTAACCACTTCGATGTCTGCATAAAGCCAATATTGATAACTTCTATAGTGAGTTCAAAATTTATACCGAAGATTATCAAGCTGCCAACATCATCCTGAACTAGCACTAGCATGCAACTCAAAAGGTTGCTAAAGCTAATCTTACTATTCAGGACATAAAAAAAATCTAGCCTGGAAACGGTCAATAGACAAAAATAGTTGACTAATCAGAAAGAGCACATAACAAGTGAGATCAATTAGTCCTTCAAAAAGTGCACAAACTAGAAGCTCAAGTGGTTGAAGTGGATCAATGAAAGGAAACAAATGCTGGCCTGATACATAACATAAAATCCAAACTTGAAGGCATGAGTGCTACCTAGAAAACTATGTTATTGGCCGTGAAAGAACTAGAGGCTAAAGTTCCTGAAGCCAAATCTAAGCAAGATAAAATCTCTAAAATTTTTAAGTAATTTTTTGAAATTGTTTGATCAGCTTTTGAACAATTGACTTATGTACATAGCCATAAGGCTGATTTTCTCTTTTTCGAACAATATTGTATGGCTATAAGGCCAAATTTTGAATGCTTACATATTGTATAATATTTTATACTTCTTGGGTTTTTATCATATTTGGCGACTATGCAGCCAATCTTTTTGAATTTTTGACAATACAATATTTGAATGATTGGACTGCTCAAATTTTAACAAGTAAAAATAATGGTTGAACCATTCAAATATGCTTGGCCTTTATATTAACACATCTATAATGAGAACAGAATATTAACTTCCATTAATAAGTGATAAATACAAAGATAACAACTGAACCACATATATCACATCAGGCTCAGCCTTTTACATATCCTTTCTTATAAAGATGGCACATAAGGCTTCAGAAACTTGCCATTGATAGATAGATCGTGCTTTTGACAATAACATCCACTGTCCATCCCCTTAATGGTTAGAGTTTGATAACTGAGTGTAATTCATCTGCTGGCACAAACTAAATAGGATCATGCTTTTGACATGCTTCATAACCCTCACATAATTATGACAATCTTTCTCTATGGTCTGCTACCAAAATCCATGGTACTCGAGGAGCTGCCTTATCATTTTACTAGACTGATGTGCCCTAGCAACACCTTTATATACCTCGACCATTGCCAATATTACTTCCTTAGGGCCGAGACATAACAGTAGTTCGTCATTTAGATGCTTTCTATATAGTTCTCCATTATCTTTCTAGAATCTAGGTGCAATGAGTATGACTTTATGATCAGTCCTTAAGGAAGGATCTCTTAATAATCACCAACTCAATTCGCTAATCATATTTCAAATAGATAATGAATATACCTTAGTGTTTTTCCAATTGCTCCTTTAACCAATCTATTCTTTTTGTATATAGCATATAGAGTGGCTTGTATTCTAAAGGCACTTCATCGAACCATGCCAAGTACCGTAACGCCCCCTGAGCTAGTTGATTACCTTTTTCATTATCGGCTTTTAGGGCATATTCTAAAGAGAAGTGCTCAAAGCTATCCAAAAGGCGCATTGCTCTATTATAGTTAGGTTGAAGGTTGTGGACTCGCAATTATACTCATTAGACACATGTTAAATAATCAATAGTGAATCTCCTTCTATATCTACCAATCGTGCCCCCCAATTCAGCTAAGATTTCCATTCCAATAACTAAAGCTTCATACTCTACTTAATAACTAGTGCATGAAAAACCAAGCACAAACCCCAGTTTAATTGAAATGCCCCCTAGCAAGGTTAAAATAATGCCCGACCTAGCCGAACTAGTTGTTTTTGAACCATTAAACCATATTTGCCAATTTTCACTAAGCACAAAATTGACTTCCCCTTCTAGTAGTTCATTTTTGGTTGGTTGGTGAGCCAAGAAATTAGCCAATGCGTATCCCTTAATGGCCTTTTGTGGCACATACTGCAAGGCAAATTTGGACAAAGCTATAACCCATTTGTTTATCTTGTTTCACAGAAATGGTCAAGATAAAATGTATTTAATCACATCAGTTTTGTTAACAACTGATATGACTAAATGGAGCATGTAATATCTTAATTTGGTGCATGAAAAATACAATGCCAAACATAGCTTCTTAATTGATGTATATTTTATTTCATGTGCGGTCAAACTTTGGAAAAGGTAGTACATTGCTCGCTTAAAGCCTTTTTGCTCTTGAGCTAACATACTCCCAATGGAAATCCTCTGAGGCTAAGATATAAAGAATTAATGGCTAACTCAGCCTAGGTGGATGCTGACATGAGGCTTGGTTAAATAGGCTTTAATCTCATCAAACACAACTTGATGCTCTTTGCTCCACTAAAAATCATTTTCATTCTTTATCTTCAATAAACCCCTCTACGACTAAAGTTTTTTGGCCTTATTAGCAATGAATCTTCTCAAAAAATTAGTCTACCTAATTAAACGTTGAAGCTCTTTCTTTGTTTAGGGCAGTTTTACTTTAATTATAGCCTTGACCTCATTTTTATCAACTTTAACCCCTCGATGATGTACTAAGAATTCAAGAAAGTTTCAATGTGACACCCCAAATGCACATTTTAAGGGGTTCATTTTTAACTTATGTTCTCTCATGCACACAAATGCCTTACGGATGTAGGCTAGATGTTGCTCTTGCTATTGAGATCGAATCACCACATCATCAATCTACACTTCCATAAACTTCCCAAGCATATTATAGAATATAAGATTTATGGATCACTAATAAATGGCTCCAGTATTTTTTAGGGCAAATGGCATAACAGTCCATTCATATGCTCTAATAGGCCTAAGGCTGTCTTGCTAACATCTTCATCTACAATCTTGATTTGATTGTACCCCAAATGACCATCTATAATGCTCAAGATCTGTCGTAAGTAGCGGAATGTATCAATATATCCAGACCAGTATAGGATATTCATCCTTCGGTGCTGCATTATTAAGATTCCTGAAATCCACACAAATCTTCAGTTGGCCATTCTTCATGATTACTGAAACATTATTAGATAGCCATTTAACATAAGTGGCAGTCTGAATGAACTCGGTGTCTAACAGCCTCTTGATTTCCTTTCAAATAAACTCCTTGAATTCCTTGGACATTTTCCTCATTAGTTGCTTGAATGGCTTGTACCTTGGTTTGATGAGCAATTGATTTTCTACTAGATATCAGTCTATTCAAGGAATTTCATCATAATTCCAAGCAAAATAGTCTTTATATTACTTTAATAAAGCAATTAACTTGGCTTCAAACTCAATATTCAATTTTTCACTAATGAAAGTTGGTTGTGGGTCGACCTTTGTGCCTAGATTCACCCCCTTCAATAGGTCTTAGACTTGGGTTATCTCATCTTTAAGCTTTTGAGAAGCTAACTTGAGGTCCTTCAATTGTAATTGACCAACTAGATCTTGATCCTCATCTTCATATATGCATTCGGCAACTGTAACAACCTATTCTATGAATAGACCAGTTATCTTCCTCAACACATCTTCTTGCTATTTGGATTTACCCATTAATTCTTAGAAGAGGATGTTTAGCTGGTAGGTCAAACTAAAGAAGGCCATAATACTTCATTGGCCAAGATCCTTGATTGATTTAATGATAATAACTTGAGTTGCTAATTTTGCTCTGACCATCTTCTGGCACAATTATCTCAGTTACTCAAGCTTAGAGGTTATAGAACAAGGAATTTGCCACATGGACTTCTTCGTTAAATGGGTTTGAATATGCATGAACTATTTCGACATACCCATTCCCGAACTGGATCAATTTTTGATGCATTGAGGATGGAGTACACTTGTTGGAGTGAATCCAATCTCAACCTAAGAGAATATTATAATTACTCTTAACATCCACAACAAACATCTCTTCTGGCTGAGTTTCAAGATCTATCTTTAGTTGTACTATGACAAAACCATTTATCATTGTTTCCCCCCGTGAAGTCGATCACTAAAATATTGACTTTTTCTAAATCATGTTTTCCTAAACTGAGCTTCTTTAGAAGTCTTAAAGGCAAAATATTAACCCTAGCTTTATGGCCAACCAAAACTCGATTAATAAGAATGCCATTCACTTTGGCTTTAATGTATAATGGTCGAATGAGATTAGTTAAAGAAAGAGCTGGTTAAAGAAAGAGCTGGCTCTTCAAAGACTATAGATTAATGAATTTCCTCTTTTTCTTTAGATGGCCTAGCTTCTAGAACATCTCCATCTAAAATAGACTATTGACTATGTTTAAAAAGGAAATCATTTGGCAAAATATTCACCATATTAATGTCCCCCTAAATGGACATCGGTGGGGCTCAACTCTAATTCTGCCACTTTTTCCTTAGTCAACTCATCATCCATGGACATTGCCTCATCTATTAGAGCCTCTATCATCATTAGGGTTTCTTTTAACTGTTCATCATACTAAACTTGTTTGGTACCCATACCTTTTGTTTCTTGTCTACTACACCAAACTCCTCCACTTGGTACGATTTTAATTTGGAATCATATTGGTATAGTCTGGCTTTGAGTACCAACCTTTTCTTATTATCTTTATGAAGTTTGACCTCAACTTCAATGGCTTCCCATCTGGACTGAGCTTGCACTCTTTTTTCTATCTTCTAGATGGTTGAAGTTGCTCTATGTTTTAACCTTTCTTTTTGTGCTCCTAATGCAGCACTTTGGCCTGTCTCTCTCTCTGCAATCTCCTTTTTTGTGTTGTTGTGAGGATCAACCTCTTTACCTTTTTTGGATGATCTTGTCAAACACATTATTTGTGTTGACATCATGGAACATGTCTCTCCCCTTTGTACATATGCTAGGGTCTTAGCTTAAAAGTATTAGGAAGTTTTGCCCTATTTGGCACCCTTGGAAGACTATTCCTCTAATGATGATTTGCTGGATCTTTTAAAGGAGATATCTCAGGATATGTCAACCTTCTTGTTTGTTGAGGCTGACTACGTACCTCCTGAGATTTGCCTACTACAACATTGCTCCTTTAGTTTTAAGGAATTGGATTAGAAATCCAAGTAGAGGGTGGATGTTTAGGTTCTTTCCTCTTTGTGCCTACTTGAAACTCAATTTTGCATGATGGACAAACTAAACAAGCTTTAGACTTTGCCTCAATTTGACATGGAGGCTGGTCTTCTTTAATTGGAGTTCTAGTCTTCTCCTAATCAACAAACTCATCCATTGGTCTCTTTCCTACAGCCTTTGCTTGGAGGTCTACCTTTTTCTTTGGTCAATTCCCTGGGTGTCATCGGTGCTACCTAGGGCCAAAGATTTTAAGATCAATTATATTCACCTTGGCCATATGTGTTGCACTCTTTGGGAATGGATTACTTTCAACTTGAGTCTTACCCTTCATAGGAAATGACAATCAGTTTTCATTGATTGCCTTTTGAATAACATTCCTAAAAAAAATACAATTATTAATACTATGCTTGAAGGAATTGTGCCACTAATATTAATCTTTCTTTGCCCTCTTCTCATAAGGTGGGATAATATCACTAGCTGATAAAGTAATATGATTGTCCTTTAGCAAATAGTAAATGTTATTAGCCTTAGTGAGATTAAATGAATATTCATTGACAATGTTATTAGATTTAGTAACCCTCTTTTTGAAAACTAACAATTTGTTAAGGGTTGAACATTCATAAGCACCCCTAGCTTTCAATTTCAGCCAAGCACACATCGTCATCTGAATCCTTTTCCTTGTCTACTTATACATTAGAGAACTCGATCTACTCTTTGTAATAAGTCCCCTTGGATGAAGATTTTCTTTGATCATTCTCTTTAAGAAGCCTTTCATACCCATTCACAATGTTGAGCAAGTAATAGAAATCTCTGAACCTATGCACCTTAAAATGTTCTCTAACAGTTATGTTCATACTATGAAAGGCTAGGCTAATGAGTTTTTGTTTAGATATATTCACATTACAATAAGCTTTCATTTTCATGAAGTAAGTAATGTATTTCTCGGCTGATTCTCTAGGCATTTGGTAAGCTCTAGCTATGTTTACTAGTGTGATTGCTAAGGGAATTTAGTCGAACTCGGTGTGGAACTTCTCCTCCATCTGTCTACATGTTGTAGTTGAATCAAGCCTGAATTTTGTATACCAAATAAAAGTAGTTTTGGTAAGAGAATTACCAAGTAAATAAAACCTTAGGAAATCTTCGCCCAAAGCCTCACCAGACTACATAGTGAACATGGATATGTGCTTGACCATACTAGAGTTATCGTCCCTAGAGAATAGGATGAACTCAGAGATCTTGAACCCCCTAGGAAAAAGATACACTTGGTTTATCCAATCCAGGTAAGGCTTCCTGTAAATAGGTCGAGCAGTTTCTTTAAAATCAACCCCCATCCTTCGCAAGGCTCTCATCAAGTCATTGTCTATTAGCTATTGATTAGCACAATAGTCTTCTTCCTATTTAATGTCATTCAACTCTCTATTACCAAAACTATGGTTCGGTGGTTGACCATTTCGTTACTGATACTTTGGTTCTAACTCTTGTCTTTCATACCCATAATCATTAAAATTACCATCATAGCGAGGATTATTGTTATGATGGAATCAACCTAGATACCATTCACCCTGCACTTTATGGCTAATCCTTTCACCTCTTTGTATTAGATCCTCTCCATATCTAAGTTCTTGAGGCTCAGGTCTCTTATTTTTGGAAGCATTCCTTCATAGTGAGTCTCTAAAGTTCCTTCTTTCAACCATATCCTCATTCCAACCCTCTATAAGCTTGGCGAAGCAGGTCAAAACAGTTGTGAATCAGTCCAATGAGCTATCAATTGTGCATTGCACCATTCGGTTTTTCTCCACCATTGGCCTTATGATAATTGATAAATGCTCAACATTCCCATGTACATGTCATTGTTTGCTCAAGAAATCCCATCAACAATGGCCATTTAGTTGGCTTGGCACAAAACCATGGGCCATGGGGGAACAGTTTACCTATTGTATTCTGGGTCTCGAGCTTGCCAAGTATTTTATCTAGTTAGTGAAGGGTCATGATTGTGCCTCCCATATTGGGGCTTTTTACCATTTTTAGAAAGTTTTTGTAAAATATTTACCATTTAGGTATTTTTTAAAAGTATTTCTAATTTTAGGTGTTTTTACAAACTAATTCTAATTTTAGGTGGAATTTATTGTACAAGATTTGTAGTCCGCTGGTGGAACTAGCGGATTATTGCTATCTGCTGGTGGCAATTTTTTTTTTATTTTATTTATTATAAATAAATATAAATAATAAAAAAATTAGATAATTAATATTAAAATTTTAAAAGGGATATTATATTTTATGTTATAAATAATTGAGTAAATAATATAATTAAATGAAGTGTATAATATTGATTATTTTTATTATTAATTATGAAAAATTAAATGAAAATATGGCGAAAATAAAAATTAATTAGAATTATTATTTCAAATTGTATTTTTTCTAAATCAATTAAAATATGTAATTAGTACTATTTTTTCTAAATTATTTTGTTTTATTTGGAACATATACATAATATTTATTACTAAAATTTAACATTCTTAAATTTTATGTAAAGTAGTAAAATATTTTAAATAATTAAAACATAACAATGATAAAATTAAATTATTATTAACACATATAATTATTAAATATAATCATTATTAAATATATAGTATACTCTCTTATAATTACTGTACTTAATGGGTTAAAAATTATTAACTATTAGAACTATTATTATTAAGTTTATGAAAAACAAAAACTATAAATTAATATTAGACTAATGTATTCAAATTAATCAAATATGTAAACTTAAAATCAATATATACCTACATAAATATGGAAACATATTTGAATTTTTTTAACTTTACTTACTTTCTTTTATGGTTGAGCCCATTAGAATTATTATTCCAAATTGTATTTTAGAATTATTATTTCAATAAGTATATGATAATTATTTTTAATTAATATTATAGTCGACCCTTTTATATTCAATATTTAATAAATTAATAATTTTATTAATTAATAAATTTTCAACCAACCAACTTCATTTCTCATTAGATAATTAATAATTCTATTATTCAATAATTAATAAAATTTGATATTATAATATAAAATATATGATTTATCCCTAGTGGTTGGTAAATTTTGAATTTTAAAAATATGTGATAATATTCAAACTATACTAAAAGTGAAGAAATATAATAATAATATTTACCAATATTATTTATATTATCATGGGGTTGAAGTGATTAATTTGTTTTGAATGATGAGTAATGGGCTAAATCACAAGATAAAATAGGTAAAGTTAGAAACATTTAAATATGTATCCACATTTATGTAGTCATATATTAATTTTGTAAGTTTATATATATGATTACTTTGAATACATTAGTCCCATATTAATTTATAGTTTTCATTTTTTATAAACTTAATAAATTAATAGTTTTAATATTTAATAATTTTTAACCCATGAAATGTATTAATTATAAGAGGGTATACTGTATATTTAATAATTATATGTGTTAATGATAATTTAATTTTATCATTGTTGTGTTTTAATTATTTAAAATATTTTATGACTTTACATAAAATTTAAAAATGTTAAATTTTAATACTAAATATTATGTCTATGTTCCAAATAAAATAAAATAATTTAGGAAAAAATAGTACTAATCACATATTTTAATTAATTTAGAAAAAATACAATTTGAAATAATAATTCTAATTACTTTTTATCTTCGCCATATTTTCATTTAATTTTTCATAATTAATAATAAAAATAATTAATTTATACACTTCATTTAATTATATTATATACTCAATTATTTATAATATAAAATATAATATTCCTCTTAAAATTTTAATATTAATTAATTTAATAATTATCTAATTTTTCTATTATTTATATTTATTTACAATAAATAACATAAAAATTATAAAAAGTAAAAGTAAAAGTTAAAAAAAAAAAAAAAAAAACAAAACATAGTTGTCCACTAGTTCTGCTAGTCCCACCAACAGACTGGATTTCCTCATATACTCTACCCACTTAAAATTAGAAATACTTTTAAAAAACACCTAAATTGATAAATATTTTATAAAAACTTCCTAAAATGGTAAAAGCCCCCCATATTGGCCCCAGCGTAGTGCAGTATCTGCCGCTTGACTAACAATATTCTCATCCACTAAGAGTGCGTTTGATATTGCTGTTAGGGATTAACAAAGTACTTTTAGAATTTTTTTTATTTAATTGATTGATTTTTATTATTTTTTATAAACTGCTTTTTCAAATCTGTTTCTAAAAAAATTATCAATTTACCTGCTTCTGCTTAAAAGTAGTTTTATAAAAAGTATAAAAATTTTTGTTAAAAAGCGTTTTTGGGAAACTCAATTCCAAATAGGCTCTAAGTCAACTTGATTTTGATTATAAGCTTTGACCATAGGGGCTGAGTTAAGTCCAGCTTTTCCAGCCCTTATCATGTTCCTAATTTAAGAGTTATCCCACTTGCCAAAAAAGATTGTTTACTGTAAAAATAGGCTCGGATTATACAATAAATATCTTTAGATCATTTTATAATAGGTCCTTATTTCAACAATGACTAGTCTGGGAATTCAATAATTGATACCAACACTTCTATGCATTTTCAGATATTCAATGATTGCCAAACAAATATTTTTTATATTTCAATAGTTTTCAATTATTAAAATGACTATTTCTAGTATTTTTATATTGAATGAACAATGGAAAATGTAATATAGATCTATAATATTTAGAATCAGCATTTGAGTCTAGGGATCGGTGCTGAGGAAAATTAACTTGAGAAGCTAGTATATATGCTTAACTAGGTTAACGATTTAGTGACCTTCGGAGTAACTAACTATTATATTTATCTCAGCAATACTACTAATATAATTTATTTTTTTTTAATTTCATATTAATTTTATTAATTTAATTTATTTGAATTTTACTCTTTAGAGTTATCCACCCTAAGAGTTAATCAATCAAATTTCCTTTAACTGACTCCTAAAAGTTAATCAATCAAATTCCTCTTAACCGACCGTCAACGTCACTTTTTTTAAATATAATATGCAGACTATTAACATTAATCAATATTTAAAATATTTAAATTCGAAGTAACCATCAATTTAGAGCAATAAATGATTACGAAAAATCAACTTTTTGAGAATTTTTTTTTGCATTGAAGTCAATGATGATATGACTAGTATTTATGAGAGGTATTTATAAAGACCAGTGAAATGCTAAAAACCCTAACTGTTGCCAACTGTAAATAGTTAGCTTCATACACTTTCTATGGAATGGACTTTGATGGGCTACGCTGCAAATGGGCTTGCTCATGGGCTTGACTTGGGCCTTAAGTCTTCTGGCCCAGTATAAACGAATTTGTGCATCAATAACTATTACTATAGTATGTGGGGTGGGATAATGACGGAGATGACTTCCCTGGAGTCTTGCAGAGCGCAATTGAGACATGGGAAAGTAGTTCTCATATTTTATAATATAGATAAGCTACACTGCACTCATGATGCAAAATAATACAACCAAAGAAAGTGGAATGCTACATGACTTGATTTCTGCAAATAAATGCCCTCAAGTTAGATTCTGCTGTTAATTTTTTTTTTTTTTTTTTTCACTCGTTAAGTATGTTTTGTTTGGGTGCCCTGCTCTGCATTTTGTTTCTTGTGGATTATATGGAAGTTTATTCTCTGGCTGCATTTGGGCTCCAATAAGGGAGAATAATTGCCTTTCATATGGTCAAGTCTTCAAGTACTGCAAATAAAAGAAGTTTTTACTTGACACCAGTTTATATATTATACAATCATTGATGTTTTTCAACAAAGAATAGAAGTATAAGAAATCCAACTATTTAAATTGAAAAAGGAAAAAAATCACTTAGGAAGACTTCGAAGCAAATATCTCCAATAAAGAAGACCATGTTCCAGTGACTGCAACGACCACCCCAAAAACTACTATGGCCGCATCAATAATCAAAGTATTCATCCCCGACTCTTCCTTGAACACCAAGAAGTGAAACAGAGCAGGCAACACAAACCCAAGCGCACAGCAAACACTGCTCCCAACAAGAGACAAGAAATCTGCAAAATTAGGCACCAATAGAGCCACCAAGCTTACTGCCAAAACCACCACCCATCTCAGCCACAAACAGTACCTAGAATTGCATAATCGCCTCTCCACTACCTCGTAAACTGGGTTCATCATCAATGGGAAAGTGAAAAACAGATTCACACATAAACCAAATTGAACCAAATTGCTAACCAGTCCAGGCCCCAAATTGGTAGTGATTATATCTTTGGTTTCTTCACCAAAAGCAAAGTATCCCAAAATCCCAAATCCTCCATACAATAAAGAAATGAATGCCGTACACAATCCCAAAACTTTTCCAAACTTGTCTTTGTCTTTTGCCTCAGATTCTAATGGCAACACCATACCAATCCCTTCAAAGGCATAAACAGCCACACCTAATCCATAAAAGAAAACAGAGAACCCACCAAAAGCCTCTAAAACAGGCTTATTTTTCAAGAAGGAAATCACATCTTCCACCATCACCACACCCATAGCTCCAAGATCAACCACATCAGCAAAAATACTCAGTGGAGCCAAATGGGTTAATGTTGGAATTGAATTCAACCCCAACTGGAAAGGAAAACAACTCCATATATACAAAGATTTAGGACTCAAAAAACCCATAATTTTTTCATTTGATGGTTGATTAAAAACATAAGCTAAAGTATTAGCAATAAAAATAAGATAGCTAACACAAAACCCAGCTTGTGCAAGAACAATCATGAAATCAACAGCAAAACGACCAATAGGCCCACAAACAGTAAAACCCAGATCACCAAAAGAAGCAATCTTCGAGAAACCTTGCAAAGATTCAAGCTTTCGGCGAGTATGGACAAGAAGCATCATACAGTAGTAGGTGAGGAAAGCAACAGAGAAAAGCATAAGAGAACCCATGACCCATCCTGTTTTCTTGAAAGTGTAAGGGAGGCCAAGAACCCCTGCTCCAACAATGGCTATGAAAACGTTAGCAAAAGTCTTGAATTTAGAGGAAAGTGGAGTTTTCTTGCCAAGAAGTGGTGTGTCTTCTGTTGGTAAAGATGGGACTTGAAGGACATGAGAAGATGAGCTTGCTTCTTTATCAAATCCCATAATTTTGAGAGAATGTAGAGATGGGTTTGATCGATTTCAGTGAGTTTTTGAAGGAAACAGAGAAATTGAGAATATGAAGATCAGAGCAAGAAAGTGTTTTTGTGTCCGGCTTTTTTCAATAGATTGATGAGATAGAAAAGGAAGGGAAATCAATGTTTAAACTATGAGGATTAGTCTGCAATGGCCTTTGAGTTTTAATCAATTGAACTTGGTATAAAAAAGTCGCAAAAACAATTTGAACAAGCCAAATGCAAATTGATATTTGACCGTTGACAGTGACATTTTTATTTTTTATTTTATTTTCATTTAAAAAAAAAAAAAAGCAACTTGACCATTAGTTCCATAAGAACTTATTAAAAACAGATATGGCTTTTAGTGATATTTACATAAAAAAGTGTTTACAAAATATGATATGATAAAGCATAAGATACATTGTAAGATGATAAGTCTTTGTCATTTTCGCACGGCAGTGGAACACAGCTTCGATTAGAGGTTGTTGCTGAGTTAAAACATTTAAATATAAAGTAAAACTTTTCTCTCACATTAATTATTTTTTTTTTTAAATTAATTTAGAAATAGGTCTTATGATGATTTAAATGTCACATTATTAATAGAATTTTTTTTTTCATCAAAATTAGTATCACGTCAACTAAAACTGACTGAATTATAAAAACATGAAATCATACAGTAGTTTTTTAAACTTTTTCTTTTATAAAATTTTGAAATTTTTATTAAAATTTAACTGTTAACATTTTAACTTATTTAAAATTTTTTGTCCTCAAAATTTTAATACATAAAATGCATTTTAATCCTTCAGTTATTATAGTATAAAACATTTTAATTTTTAAAATATTATATTTTAAAGGTTAAAAGTGATAATTTTAAATAATAAAATTAAAATGAATAATTGTGATAATTTAGGGATATTATAGTAATTTAACAAAAATATTTAAAAAAAAAAAAAAAGGAAAGAAAATAAAATTTGCATTCACATGTAAATATTATTTGGTAAAGGTGGAAAATTTTATTTTACGAATGTGTGTGGAGCGCAGGCATTCATGAAATTTGTCGGTGTTCTCATTACTCGTTAACATTCATTGCTTTGTGGGGAGAAAAACATTCATTGCTCGCCCTTATCAATTTGCTGTCTGCCAAAAAAATCTTTAGTATTTACTTATTACTATATTACCCCACGTGATAAAGATTTTTCATCAACCTACGCTTTACGACTCTTCAATCTAATTTCTATATTTTTTCTATTAAATTTTATAAAAAATATAAATATCTTTATACATATATATAATAAAGATGAATTTATTTTATTTTAAAAATAAAAAATTTAAATTAATCATAATAATAATAATTATATATTTATATAATAATTATATTTAATATCATCAAATTAAAAAATTATTTATTATTATATAATTATTATATATAATAAAATTAAATAATATTTATATTAATAAAATTAAATAATAAATTAATAGTTAAATGATTATTTTATTATTTTTATTTTAAATAATGAAATTATATTTATATTTATTATATATGCCAATATATTTTAGTCATTTTGTAAATAAATTTAATAGAAAAAAGTATAAAAATTGAATAAAATGATTAGATAGTATAATGAAACTAAAATTGAAAAACTAATCAGTTAATTTTTTAAAAAGTATAAACGAGTAAGTTAATTAGGTCAAATATGAGAACTAGTGTTTAAAAATTTATATATATTATTGTCAATTTATTTTGAACAATTTATTGTCAAATTTATTGTTTAATATCAATTTTTTTACTTCATTAATGTAAAAATAAACTTAATTATTATAAATGTATTATTGTAACAATAAAAATTAAAAATTATTTATAAAATATCTAATTTATCTTATTTTGATATATATATATATATATATATATATATATATATATATATATATATATATATATATATATATTATACTTTTAAAATTTTATTTAATTTTTTATTTTATAATATTATCGTCTTAAAATTTAAAATTTTGACAAAATTTTAAAATTACTTATTAGAATAAAAAAATATGTTGATATAATAATATATTAGAATTATTAAGTTTGATATGTGTAGCCATTGAAAGATATTTATTTATTATGCTATAGTATTTTATATGTATAAAAATTATATAGGTAATAATAGATTTTAAATATTTTGTATATATTTTACTTAAATTTTATATATGATATTTTAAAATTATAATATTCATTTTATTATTAAATTTCAAAATATTATATATATAAAAAATTTATTTTCATTGAAGAATTTATCATGATCTAACCTCACTTAAAAATTTATTTTCAGAGTTAAACTTGAAAGTGACCCAAACTCGAATCGAAATCATTTCTAATTTTCATGTGTAGGATTTTTGTCAATTTTAAATATTCTTATTTTACAAAAAATATATTATTTAATTATGTTTTTGTATAATTAATAGTATATTTTCTATATTTTGATTTATTATAGTTTTAATATATTTAAATTTAAAAATAGTATATGTTATGTTGTGAACTCTTAATTTTATATCCTCATCATCCAGTTGTATCTGAGCATCTGCTAAGTTTAATACACTATATAGAGCCATTACAGCAGTCCTGCTAGCCAGTTAGCAAGCGAGAGTTTTGGGGTACTGCCCCGAAAAGAAAATTTTTTAGTGTTTAATTACATTGCTATTGAATATCTAAATTTCCTAAACTCCAAACCAACCAATCGTTTAAAAAACAAAAAAAAAAACAAAAAAAAAAGTTGAGCAACAAAAGCCTGGTGTGGATCCACACCAGGTCTGCAAGGCGGCCGAGCCAGCCTGACATGGATCCACACCCCTAACGTGGATCTGTGTAGAGCCGCATCTTTTGTACCGCCTCCTACAGTAAAAATAACCAAATTGCCCCTTTTTAACCCAATTTTTAATTCATTTTCATTCCTTTTTTTTTTTTTTTTTTTTTTTTTTTTTTTTATCTTTTCACTTTTCCAATTCTAAATTACTCTCACTCACTTTTCTTATAAATAGCCCCATTTACTTCTCATTTCTCTTCATTTCTTAAGTTAGAGTTTAGCTATCATCTAATTCATCTATTCTTTTCTTTCCAACCACTATCTAATTAATTAATTAATCTTTTTAATTAATTAATTATCTCACTCTAACCAAGTTAATTAATCTTTTTAATTAACTAAAACTATCTTTTTTTAATTAAAATTAATCACTCAATTAATTAATTAATCATTTTTCAAAATCAAATTAATCATTTCTCTTAATCCACCCTTCATAATTAATTAATCTATCCATCCTGGTCATCATATTAATTAGTTAATTATTCATTTTAATTAATTAATTAATTAATCTCCCAATCAATCAAATCACTTGGTCTTGATAAAATGAAATTTCGATCCGGTAAAACTCTCCGTCTGCCAAAAACAAAGGTATTAGCCTTTTTTTCTCACTCATAAACCTAAATCAAATTAATCAATTTGATCAACCCCTAAACCCCTCTACTTAATCGTGAAACGAATTACTTGGGTTTTGATTTTTATTCAATAAAGTATGTAGGCATATTTAGAATTTAAATCCAAACATCAATCTCCTTTCCTCTTTTTAATTAATGTAATTTGTAGATGTTTTATCCTTGCACTCATACCATGCTCTAATAATGATATTATAATTGTTACATAATATTTGTCATCATGAAATTAATTTTTAAGTTAAATTAAACTTAAGAGCCAAATTTAGAATATTTAACAAAAATACATAGTCCTTGAGCTCAACTTAATTTGAAGGTTAGTGATTTTTTATCTTTGGGTAAATTAATGAATTGGAATCACAAATTAGATTTTTTCCTTAATTTTTCCATTTAAAAATAAATTAGGTGGCAATTTTCAAAATCAACCAATCTAAATCTGAGAGTTTCATTGTGAGTCTAAACCCGAATATGCATCCCAATTCCCCCTAGCGAATCAGGATTGGTGATCGGGTGAGACCTCACATATGTATTTAAGAAAATGAGATGTTATATGAGAATAGTTATTGGAATTTTTAAATTTTTTTAATGTGAAAATTTTAATATTTATAATTTTATTATTTTGAGGTGACATAATTATTAAATCAAATTACTAATTATTTATTTATAACTTCTTAAATTCAAGTTAATATTAAATTTAAATTTTTGTTGTTTAATGTTTAACTTATTATTATTATTATTATTATTATTATTATTATTATTAAAAAGTTTTATTCATGTTTGATCTTATTGGCCCATTTAATTTTGGGACCAATTAGCTTAAGGAGAAGAGGGGTAGAATGCAAATGTGAGAGGAGAAGAGAGAGAAAGACAGAGAGAGCATCGACAGAGGGAAGAGAAACGGTGAACCTCCGATCACAATGGAAATGGCAGTGGCATGATCTAACTACAGAAGATGGCGCACTTACCAGTTGAGTTAGTTCCAGTGACTTGAACTTCATACCACAATTCTGATGGATTTTTTGGCAGCCATTTCAACTAGTTTTGATCTTATTGGAAAGCTTCCTTCATGAGCTTTCAATTGATACTAGATATGACTTGTGATGATGTCGGGTAACGAAGAAATCAAAAAAAGAAGAAAATAGTCATCAAATGTATGAGCGTTTGATATGGCCAAACGGCAACGAGTGGCAGTGCATGACCACCACCAATGGACTCCTAACGTCGAGAAGCTTCTAATGGTGTAGGTGGTGATGTACAGGACCATTGGCAGCGGCGGCGGATCTGGTAGTGGCTCTGAGGACGATAGCTCTAGTAGCTTCCGTTCAACGTACCGATGATGTTTATGAATATAGTTCAATTGGGTTCTACATGGATAAGCTTGAAATTCTCAAATCCGATTGTGTTATTTAATTTTTGGACCATTTTATGTTAAATATATGTGTTTCGGACTATTTATTATTATGAATATATATATATATATATATATATATATATATATATATATATATATATATATATATATATATATATATATATATATATATATATGAGTTAATATGAATTTTATTTTACTATTGAAGTTAATTTGGTGAATTCGAAATTACTAGTAAATTTATGATTTAATTGGGAATTATATGAATTTAATTATATGAGTTGTATGTATATATGATTTGGTAATTGAATTAAGGAAGTTAATTAATCTATTAATTTAATTTTACAAATTTTAGACGTGAACTTAGTATTGGAATTTAATGTTTGAAACTGTATGAATTTAATGGAGATAAATTATCTGTTAATGGAATTCAATGTGCTTAATGAATGAATTATTGAAATTGCAATTGTTATGGGTTTCTATAAGTTTATTTAGTTGAGTTTATAAAACTTAAGAATAGAATTAAATTTTAAACTAAGTGAAATTTAAATTAATTTATGCTTACTATATATGATGAAAGGAATTTATTTTATTTATTATTCTTAAATAATGATTTTTCATATTTACTATGTAAATTTAGTTTACGAATTTATTAATGAAATTATTAAACGATTCTATTAAGAATTTATTTTATAAACTATTTTATTAAATTATATTATGAATAAGTTTGCTCAAGTATGATGTTAAAAAGTTTTAAGAGAATTTTAAGAAAAAAAATGATTTTAAGAAGAGTTTATAATTTTATAAATGTAATTCTTTAAAAGTTTTCAATTATTGCCTTTTCTAAGAAAATTGCTTTTAAGTAAATTACTTTTATATGATATGTTAACAATGTTAATATATATGAGATAATGTTTATGATTATGTACACATGGGATTAGAGGTTGAAGATGTTTGATGTGTATGATTATGGAGGCCTAGAGGGGTAGTTGAGTTATTGTTGGTTGTTGTTTTATAGAAGTATTAATTCTTTTGTTTTAACATAGGAATGTCATAGTTATAAGGGAGGTTCTGCAAAATTTCGGCAAAATCATAAGAGTCGTTCGAGTATAGTTTTAAGGGTTAGAGTGGAAATTGTCCGTATTCTAATGTACTTTCTCTATTATCTAATTTATGTGTTTCAGACGCCTACCTAGTTACCAAACGATTCAGTGATGTTTCAAGGAGAGCTAATGAGTTTCATCAATTTTGAGTGATACTTTCTAATATGTTTTCCTACTCATCATGCATTGCATTTATTGTATGTATATATAAATGTATATAATTATGCATTATGATTGCATAAATGCATCCTACCTTCTGATTGTGAATGTTGCATTATGAATGATGTTAACGATTATATGTGGATGTTGGATGGGATTAGGATGAATCATGCATTACACGACTTATATTTGTCTCATGCACTATATTACAATTGATCATGCATATATAAATTTTTTTTTTATCTTAAAAGCTATTCTACAATTCTAAGCCAAACTAAGAAAAAAAGTTTTCTGAAATTATTTGTTACCAAAATCTAGTTTCCGAATCCTTTTCGGTCATTTGTGGATTAATGCTTTTTCTTTGGGTGAAGTGATATAATCTTGGAGTCAAATTTGGGTTTTTTCTTTAATTTTTTCAAAATAAAATAAAATTAAAGTGGCGACTCATTTTTTACAATTTATAACTTTCGAATGCCATTTTCTGAATTCATAACGAGTTCCAATCATGATGCTTTTTCTAAAAAAAATATTCCGGTACTTAGGTGAGGTCTCACAGTTGAAAATATATATATATATATATATATATATATATA